>AFIR01000397.1:0-20627 GCA_000223685.2 Zymoseptoria pseudotritici STIR04_4.3.1
TACTAAACAGCTCCGACCGCCGACTCCGACTGCACCTGTCTAGTACCGTTCGCTGCACCCCTAGCAGAACGATATTAATTAAGACCGGCCGTCGCTAGCTATCTCGAAGTCTGTTACTTTGCGGCTGCCGTTATTAATCCGCTATAGTTTTTAGAATGCTATTACAGGTTTTCTTCTGCTTTAAAGTAGTAAGTAGTTATAAAGTGTAGATTCTTATATTAATTATAAACTTCTATACGGTAAACACGACAGCGACCTTAGGTATTTAACGAAACGAGTGAGGGTAAACAACAAGACTGTGTGTTTGCATTTGACGGGTGGGCGCCTACAGCAGCGCCAAGGATCGAGGGTCGGTCGCTTTCTTTGCCCGGATCTGTCGCTTGGAGGCGGACGAGGGAAGGAAGACGAGGATCTTGTTCGAATCACTGCGTGGCTCTTCGTATAGACATGTCTTCGTGATATGTACATCCTCCATGACATGGTATAGCTCTGCTCCCTTACATGAATCCGTCCAGATCGAAACCCTCGTCATTGTTCCTTCCCTCTATACCATGCGCCGGCCCATCTCCATCGTCCGGTAGATCTTCTCCTCCTTCTACATTACCCATATCATCATCCAAGTCTTCAATCGGCCACGTCAGAATCGCTGCCACGCCTCCAAGTCCCTCCAATCGCTTGCCACTTTCATGCATGCTGCTCAACACGATGACCTCCCCTCCTTGCTCCTTGACTTCGTCCACAACCGTGATCCAGCGCTTCCGAGTCTTGATCTCCTGACTTCTGAACAGACCGTTCGAGATCATGAGCACTCCTCCTCCCTTCCCTACAGCGCCTCGCTCGATAGCTTTGGAAACTTCCTTCGGACCATACCACGCTCGTAGGTCGTCGTTCCTGATCATCTCTGAGAAGCGGTCCATGACTTGTGTTGCGCGGGCGAATTTCGAGTCGCTCAGCTGGCTGGTAACCGCTGGACTGCTCAAGACTTCTGCCAGACTGTGGGTATGACCGGATGCTGAATGTGCGACTGTGATCTTCGACACCAGCAGGCTCAATGGCTTGTTCGAGCCTCCCGCTGCCTGCTTCTTGATGAATTGTTGGAATGTGCTTGCTGTGAAGCCAGGACTGGCCAGGAGCAGCGGTTTCGGGTCCTCGAGGTTGATCTGCCGGAGTAGCGAGTCGAAGACTGTCTGATAGAATTTGTCCAGCCTCTTGTCATGCTCGGATGATCCTGCTCGCTTCTTTGGTATGGGCATCTCCACTCTTTGCCGTAATATCGTTTGGTATTCGGTGACGAGACAGATGTTTGCCATACCCTCCTGCATGACAACCGCCCATAATTGCGCCTTTGCATCCTGATTGACAGACTCTTTCAGCGTTGCGATCGCTATGCTGTCCCATCCATCCGCCTTCTCCAATGTGAAATTCCGATGTAGTTCGAGGTCGAGTGTGTGATGGCTCCCCAGACTGACGTGCTCATTCTCCGACACGATCTGTCCTGAAACATGCAGTTGCCCAGCCTGAGGATCAAAGTCCAGTTTCGTGACGCGGATGGTGAGAATCATGTGTATGCGCTTATTCGCTCGACTGGTGGCGGAATCGGAGGTTTTGCTTCCTGCGGCATCGGTGAAGACTTTGCGGACGGCGGAGGCGGTGAGGAGGTCGTCTGCTCGGATCAGGTTGTATGCATGCCACTGGGCAGTCTGATCAGTACTCGAGGTTTGCGGGTAGGTGCAGCTGGGCTCACCATGTCCTCGGGCTCCTCGGGGAGTAATGTTGCGCTACCAGAGCCATCCTTCTGCACGATGGCCTGACGGATGAGGCGCATGCTGGTAGATGTGGCAAGAGCCGTGAAGAGCAAGGAGGAGGCTTCAAGACTCGAGGAACCTCAAGCCGGTGGTTTTGGTTTCGGTGGGGTGGTATGCAGATTTGAAGCTGAAAGCAATGCGCTGGGACAAAGGAGGGCGGAAATTCGATGAAGAGATTTGGGTCTTCCGCTTGCAAGACTCGGATACTTGACTTGCCTTGCCAATTGCGCACTAGAACTACTTTGCTCGGTAAAATGATGTGAGTTGGTTGCTTTCGATCGTGAAGAAAGATCGACTTCATGATAGTTCCAGACGGTGACGCAACGGAACTCCCTCCTCGAAAGATGCCCCGCTGCTGGTATATCCATTCACGGCCTCACAGTAACATCTTGATTACATCAACCTCGACACCATACTCTTCGATTGGATGAGCTTCACACAAAGATCACTGTGTTTCAAGATCAAGCAAAACATAATCCACGCTCGTCGACAGGCCTTCCTCCATTCAACACTTACAATGGCGAACCTCTCAATCAACTCCACTCTTCGCATGAAGTCTGGCTATGAGATTCCTCAGCTAGGATATGGTGAGTGAATCCCGAGTCGGCCATATGTCCACGAGAAGCTCTTCCTTCAATCGAAAGGGCTGGCATGGCGGAAGAAGATTGACATGCGCTCAACCCTAACCCTAACATATCTACGACCACGAATAGATGCTGACCACCTTCCCAGGCGTTTATCAGACGTGAGTCTCGAAGCGTACGTCAAGATAATAAGATCTAAGGTTCCAAAGTCCAGCAGAAATATCCTCGGAAGTGACATCCCACGCCATCAAATCCGGCTACCGCCACGTCGACTCCGCAACAATGTACAAGAACGAAGAGCCCACGGTCAAAGGCATGCTGAACGCCGGCGTTCCTCGCGACCAGCTCTTCTTCACCTCCAAAGTCCCGCCGAAAGAGGTGAACTACGAGGGTGCAAAGAAAGCTGTGGACGAAAGTCTCAAGAAGACCGGTTTGAAGTACATCGATCTGTACCTTTTGCATGCCCCGTATGGTGGCAAGGAGGGTCGATTGGGAGCGTGGCAGGCGCTTGTGGAGGCTGTAGATGCGGGAAAGGTGAGGAGCATTGGTGTGTCGAACTATGGGGTGCATCATTTGGATGAGTTGGAGGAGTGGCAGAAGGTAGGGTAGCCGATCCAACTGCGGTGTAGCTTGACGACTGACAACCTCAAAGCAACAACCCGAAGAGAAAGCTGGCCTCCTCTCCGTCAACCAAGTCGAACTTCACCCTTGGCTCGCACGACCAGATATCGTAGACTGGTGCCACAGTCGAGGAGTGGTGATGGAAGCCTACTCGCCACTCGTCCGAGCCACTCGGAACGATGAGCCCGTGCTGCAGACTCTGGCGAAAAAGCACGGCAAGACGCCTACGCAAATTCTGCTGCGCTGGGGATTGCAGAAGCAGTTCGTCATCCTGCCGAAGAGCGTGACTCTCAACCGAATCGAGGAGAACAGGGAGCTGTATGACTTCGAGCTCGACAAGGAGGATATGGAGAAATTGAATACAGGAAAGTATGAGCCATGTGCGTGGGATCCGACGAAAGCTCCGGTTGATCAGTGAGCGATGGGGCTTATAAGGGTGTAGTGTTCCGCAAATGGATTTGACGACTTGATCGCAGCATGCTGAGCTCGGCGAGAGGCTGACTTCTTGTGTTATCTGATAAAGAAGAACCGTAAGATCAGCTCTGCTAAAGACCAACTTCTTGTGTCCCTCGACAACGAAGAACTGATCTTTCGCGGACGGCCAAAGTCTGACCAGCGCCGAAACTTCTTTCGAACTTCAACATGATGGATCGATCCTCCGAAGTTTCTGGATCGGAACTTGCAGCATGAGAGCTCTGGGTGTTGAGCACTCCCACTCATCACTCACCTTGGACCGCAATCCTCATCTCTCAGCATCCCTCCCATTCCCTCCACTGACCCTCAACATATCAATACCCTTTCTCCCACTCCCTTCATCCACCATGCCAAATAATCAGCCTACCACCCTCCTCAGTCCTCACCCACATCAGGCGGCTTGGTACACGCACGTCAGCATTCCGCTCATCCTGCAAGCCATCCTACTGCTCGCACTTTTCCGACTGGTGTTGTATACCCAAGCATTTGCAGATATGTCTGAGCATGAGGATATTACGATTTTCCTTGGTGAAGCTTTCGACGATCATTGTGGCACTGTTATGTTTGGATGAGCCGGCGATACAGCCTTGACGGCGAATTCGCTGATAGCGGAAATCAGCGCGGGAGAGATCGAGATGAGGCCGCGAGATGGATGGCATTCTTACCGATGGTCACTCACGCGGGAAAAATGAAGATCAAGATCAGGACCAGGAAGCAAGATGGCAAAGAATGGTTGGCGTGCATATCAAATTGGTCGAATGCAGAAAGACGAAAACATTAAGTATACATACATCGCGCCATTCTACCACACTGGGTATGTATTTTGATGACATTTTGTAAACTCCAAAAGAAATGCGCTCACCATCCATCCCACCTCATCTCATGTTAAATCAATTCAATCCTCAAACCATCATCGCAACCGCACCAGCAGCAACAGCCACAAACGATCCATAGCTCTCGAGCAGGGTCGCAGCTCCGGTGTACGTCGCCGGGCGAGTAGCAGTGGCAGTAGCATTACCAGTGCCCGTGGCCATGTTCATGGTCATGGTACCAGTTGGCATGTTACCGCCGGGCATGCCACCAGCACCACCGGCGGTAGTAGCAGCAGGCTGCTCACCAGCACCGGTCGCGGCAGGCGCACCGGAAGTCGAGCAAGCAGTCGGGGTGATGAAGGTGTTGGAGTTGTCGTATGGGTTGTAGCCGAGGCACTTGGCGAGCTCGGAGGCGCAGAAGGACATGTTGGCGTCTGGAGCGGTGCGGCACTTGTCGTCGGCGTCGTTGCAAGCCTTGGCGCAGGCGTCGGGGGTGGTCGAGCCGCCGGAGGCTGGGGCGGTCGTGGCGGCTGGGGCTGGAGCGGTGGCGGCCGCGGTAGTGGAGCAAGCAGTCGGCGTAATGAAGGTGTTGGAGTTGTCGTATGGGTTGTATCCGAGACACTTGGCGAGCTCAGAGGCGCAGAAGGACATGTTGGCGTCCGGAGCGAAGCGGCACTTGTCGTCGGCTTCGTTGCAAGCCTTGGCACACGCGGCGGCGTCGCCGGCTGGAGCAGTAGTGGCGGCTGGGGCTGGAGCGGTGGCAGCCGCGGTGGAAGAGCAGGCGGTGGGCGTAACGAAGGTGCCGGAGTTGTCGAAGGGGTTGTAGCCGAGACACGAGGCGAGGTTGGAGGCGCACAGGGACTTGTTGGAGTCGGGAGGGTTGGTCTGGCAGTCGCGGTAGGCGGCGAAGCAGGTCGCGGCGCATTGGGCTGCATCGCCGGCCGGAGCAGTGGTGGCGGCGGCTGGTGCAGGAGCCGTAGCAGTGGCGGGCGCGCTGGACGAGCATGCGGTCGGGGTGACGAACGTTCCACTGTTGTCGAAGGGGTTGTAGTTCAAGCACTTGGCCAGATTGGACGCGCAGAGCGACTTGTTGGAATCCGGAGGGTTGGTCTGACAATCACGGTACGCCGCGAAACAGGTCGCTGCGCAGTCGGCCGGGCTGGCGGCGGCGGTGGTCATTGCCGCTGGAGGAACTTGGTAACCCATGGGAGCGTTCTCGGCCCACGCGACGGCAGCGCCGAGCAGCATAATCATGTTGATGGAGGGAGACATCTTGAATGAAGGAGATGTAGTGAGTGTGAGATCGAGAGAAAATGAGACTGTGGAACGAGAGGAAGGGAGGAGAAGAGAGCGGTGGGACGCCAGGCTTATGTATCTCTACGCCGGTCAGCGCACTGGTAGTGAATGGACTCGAAAGTGCTCGAATACGAGGTTCGTGTTGTACGGGGAACAAGGGCCCTGTCTTACGGACCCAGCCGTAGTGTAACTTACCACGGCCAACTTTGAGGCTTTCCCATCTCGTATTCCAGCAATTTGTCCGTTGGAGGACTTGATTTCTTTCTGGTATCGTCGAGTGTCTGGACGCACGAGTAGCATTCGTCAGTCTGTAGGAGCAAGTGTTCCATCGCTGATGAGTTGAATTGTCGACTGCACATGTTTTGTGTACATTGTTCCTGCAAGGTACCCGGCAAGGTGAGGTGAGATCGACTCCTTCCCGTCCCCACACCCGATGATTTCATCGCCCAGCTTCGCTTTAGCCGTGCTATGAATAGAAACATCAAGAGCCGCAAGCCGGGATCCGACCTGGGCCGAGTCATCATCCATGGTAGCTTTGCACATTTTTTTCATAAGTCCAACTGTGAGATACGAGGTCGCGAAATTAGAAGCGCTCTCGGCGAGTCCAAGCGACTGTCGTTGCGATTCGTTCTCATGTACGAAGCCACACGCCGGCGATCAACGTCAAAGCACATGGACGGACATCGTGGAATACGGAAACCAACGGATGGACTGCAACGACGACTTCTTCGTTAGCAATGCCGAACTCATCACTGTGGGTCAGATCGTGACCAGCTACACATCTCCTGGTAAAAGTCATTTTACCATACGAGATACCGCTTTCCGGGCGTCGATCATCAGCCCTTTCGACGAGGCGGACATTGTTTGGACAGGTTGACCTTGGATGTCAGACCAGGCATGCTGGACGATGACTCTGGAAGCAAGGAAAGGCATCAGCAATGACGTTGCCCCGATCCCAGCTCCATGTTCATTCCCGTGACTCCGTGAGATGAGATCAAGCAACTTACGCAAAGAACGCATTGCGCAAGGACATGCCCGTCGTGCGGTCCCTCGAGAGTGAAATTGCTTACGCCGGCGACTTGATCTTCGGGCAAAGAATCGACGATATCTCGAAGCTGCATTGGTCCGGAGCTGTCGGTGTCGTCTTCAGGGGACGGGCACTACTCCTCATTTTTGATCCAAGTAGCGGGAGAGTGTTGGGCGGAGCAGCGCGTGCACTTGATCCGATCAAATCAGAACGCCGCCTCCTCCCTTCTGACAGCAGTGATGGACACCGGCATGCTGACCGCGAGTCCTGGTCGATCTGCGTGGCTCTGCATTTGTGAAGGTGGCGGCTGCTTGTTAATAACTCATTCAGTGATTCTCCCAGTATGCCCAGAATGTCCCAGCGTCGGAACCTGACACCCGGAGGAGTTGGATGAAGAGCGTGCCGTGGATGTCCACACTTCGTATCACTCGAATCACATCTGAACGGCAGGCGAGGATCGTCACCCGGACCGGGATTGAGCCAGAAAGATGAGGTTCGTATTCCTGTGCCGGGAAATTTGATGAGCGGGCCTCTAGATTCCATGGATGTGTCTTACTTCTGGATGTATCGGCTGAGATTCCTCGTGCTTCGTCGAATTCATCGCTCGCCTTGAACTTAAGACTCGATGAGATTCTTGCAGTCACTTCCAGAACCATCGCAATCCGGACATGTTCTCAGGAGCAAACGCATAGTTGCTACCGGCATAGCAAACTGGCGTGCACTGCAGACGGAATGCTTCATGTCGAGCTGGCCGCTGCCGGAGTGAGGACTTCACTCCAACCAGCGACATCACCTCCGACAAAAGCATGACATGGCCAGGCTGAAGCTGAAGAGCATGAACGAAATACAGGACTGGAGCAAAAGCTGGCTGGGATTCCAGAGCATTCAGACCAAGCAATCCTGCGAATATTGTCGCACAATGGCGTCCCAAACACACCTTCCTCTCAGTCACGCTTGAGATCAGACCAAGCATGACCAGACCTCTGCTCTTCCTCCATGGCGTATGGTGCTTCTCTGGGATGTCCTTGTCCTTACCTGTTGCCCGTCTCTTTCTGCTCACCTGTTGTTCATTCGTTTGCGCGAGAGCCCATGTCTCCAGTTCGGATTGGAGCCAAACTCACAGTGGAAGGAATCGGTGTCTGCGGGCGGTGAAGCGGCGGTTGCAGAAAGGAAGGACTTCGGCGGCTGAATTGGAGTGTCTTTGGGCCTGGCCACATCTTCGTGCATACCTCCTTTATGCCGCTGTCGTACAGGAACCTCGAGTGCGCAGCTTTCAGGCCGCCGCCGACGAGGTCCTCCAGTGCATCCTTCGCACCCGGCCTTTGCCTCGATGCGGATCGCAGATGCTGCCTCATGAACAGCGTGTACGCAGCCAGTCTGGAACACACATTCGCTTGCTTGTCCACCTGATCTCAAAAGCTGTGCCTCGTTGGATTTCGTGACGCTCCAATCCGGCGGTCAATCGTGACGGTCAGGTTGAACTTCTTGCCTCGACCGGTGGTTCGGCTGGATGGCGCCTGTCGTAGTGATGAGGCATCGCGTGGAAAATATTCCTGTTTCGTGTGGTCGTCGTGTCGTGTGCTGTAGTCCGCCCCGATCCGAATCGAGACCTCGGACAAGTTGAAGCCTGAGGCCAAAGACTTCTTGCCTCAGGCTCATCGAAGCTTCTGACATTCACTTGTCGGCAGCGAACTTAGCGCTAACACATTGCGACCGCCAGCCGATCGGCTCTCCTCCGCTCCGATCGCACTTATATTATGGACAATATTTCAATGGCATCACCGCGCCTTGCTGTATCGGACACCGGTCGCTACAATCAAGCGCCTCCTAGGACAGGAATCTGCCGCCATAGAATTCGGGACCGCAGGTACACGCCGCCTCCCTCCCGGTATACCCATCGCGATACCCGCCATACGAACAGAGAGCGCAGACATAGAAAAACGCACCTTTTGAATAGTCTCAGTGGCGACCGACTTGGCCTGCAATAGGGAGTCCACGCCTGTCTGATGACGATTCCTCCAATGCAGTACTGACCACAGATCAATCTGCCCAGATGTGTTACGACCAACCTTGACCCAGTAACCAAACTTCCCGGCAAGACAGGTCTTGGCAGGATGTCGACGAAACTCTCGACACGTTCTCGACCGAGACGTCTCTTCCGCTCGAGATAAGCCATATCATCGAGACCTCCCGGCTGGCTGGTCCTGTGAAGCGGAGAAGCTGCAGTCAGCCTACAGACAGTCTTGAACGAGGCAAGCGTGAGCGAAAACCCGCCCGTCTTTCCAAACCACGCCAATCTTACCTCTTGACCAACATCATGGAAGCGAGCTGCGTGCATGCACTCTTCAATGCGTTTTTTTGTGGGTTGTTCACTGGAACGCACGACTCAACCCATTACGGCTTTCCTGTAATCAAAGATGGCAGCCCTTTTTCTCTCCGCCGCCACCACAGGGGCAGGGAGATTATCCTCCGCCGCCTCCGCCGCAATTGCGGGATACGTCGCCAGGCCCCATTCATGAGATGCCGAATGTGAGGAGTCCTACCAATGTGTTGGACTTGCAGGGACTTTCGCCGTGGAAGTGGAGGTCGCCTGGAGGTGGCATTCGGGAGCAGTGACGCATAATGAACATCTTTTGCTAGCACGGCGTTGAAAATTGAGTGGTTGCGCTAGGCGAAAGTGAATGATTGATCGCCTGCTTCGCCCAGCACCATGGTACATTTCGCTGTCCCGCAGTCCCGTCCTCAGATCTTCTTCAACAGACAACATTGCGACCCTACCATCCATCTCACGACTCGCAGAAGTCCATGCCTTTTCCGGTCCAAGACGTCCGTCTCAATCAAGAAACCAGCAGACTTCATTCGCTTTAAGAAGACCAGCTCCCAGGCGTCCTTCACCCAACCGACGGCTGAGCCCACCACCGGTGACCAGCCTTTGACAGTATGCTCCTCATACTCATACACGACATTCTATTCCTCGTACTCTTCATCTCGCTCGTACAGAGGACCATGGTATACATGTTCTTCCTCCTGCTGCTCTGCGTACTGTCTGCCTTTCCCAAGCGCATCCAATCTCTGGTCGAATGCTACTCGAGGGTAGAGCGCTGGCTCCGCTTGTGTGTCTTCGATGGACGGTTTGCTGGGTCTTTGAATGGTAGGATCTGTATTGCGGTCTAGTGCTTGCTTCGCTTGTGTGTCTTCGGTGGACGGCATGCTGGACGTTGGCATGGTAGGGTCTGGTTTGTGGCGGGTTATTGAAGTGGTTTGGTGATCGGTTGGGATAGAGTGGGTTGAAGCAGGTGTAGAGGATTCGGCGGGTCTTGTTGGTGATGGGGATGGTGCCAGAGCGCGCCTCGTTTATATGAACCACCAATTGAGCAGGTCTGTCTCAGCCTCAGAGACTGTACCAACTCCGAATTCGTCTCAGAGACAATGTGTTCAGAATTGCATGCAGAGTCGAACAGCTGTCCAAGTCTCGGGCTTTCTGTCATATGTCATGCGACTTTGATCCAGGCGCGGTGTCTCGGTGCATCAACCACGACAGATCAACGTTCGTTCGCCCGGCGGCACGGTAGCCATTTTGTATCTTACGAAGCCCTGGCAAATGGCGTTAGCATGTCGTGATTACAAAATGCGGTGAGGAATGGTCCAAACCACCTGGAAAGTGCTGCGCAAAATTGGGGCCAGGGAAGAAGAGAAGCAAACAAATGTGGAAAGCGAGCCGGTGAAGCGCAGCCGAAGTGTGCTCGTGATTCTCGTCATTGAAGTCCTGTATACCTGCTGATCTCTTTCAGTTTCCAATGCCCATCAATACTGTACCTTCACTCCACCTCTCATCCCCTCCTTCCACAAACAGCAAATGCTCTTCGACTCACACCACTTCTGCACCATCCAAGGCTTGATCTCTTCCCTGCACAGCTCGTACTCCCCTAGCTCGTCAACCACCTCCGCAGTGTCATCCTCCTCCTTCTTCTTCTTACCCCTCTTCTTCGTCTTCGCTTTGACCTTCCTCGTCTCGACCCGCAAGCCCTGCCCGTTGAGCCAACCCGTAAAGTCTTCCAACACAATCGGATCGAAGAGTAAGATCTTTTCGTGCCAGGACGGGTTCACCATGTCGTTGCTGGGAGGTATGTCGCGGACAGCCTTCGTGATCTGCGGGAAGAGGATGGCGCTGATGGAGGCCCATTGCGAGTCGCCGGACTTCAGCATCGTTGTCACGACTGCAGGCCCTTCGGCGCGTGGTGACGGCGAGCCAGAGAGCCTCAGCTCCAATGGACGGACCGAAGGGGGGGTAGAGGCAGCCCGGCGGCGAGGCGGCGAGGGTGTTGGAGGATCAGAGTCGTAGATTTCGTCAATGTTCATGAAGCCGGAGGAATCGGATTGCTGCGAGGCAGGTAACGTGGTTCTATTCTCCCGGTCCTTTACTTCACGCAGTGCGGATGTGACCGCGCTCTTCGGAGGGCGACCTCTCTTTTTCTGGGCGGGAGGGGTGTTCTCAGTAGAGGCTGCATCTTTTCTTGGTCTTCCGCGAGGGCGTTTCTGTGCTGGTGGTGAAGTTGCGCTCGCGAAAGCTCGCTGTTGCAGGAATCTTGCTGGAGATGTCTGAGCAAGGACACTTGCGTTCCCGTCCAGGGTCTGAAGAGCAGCTCTTAGTCGAGTTGGAGACGTTGCCGCTCGGGCCATGGCCGGTACTGCGCGCATGATGGGAGGGCTCATTGGCCGAGGCAAGGTAGAGGCATGCCCTTCCGTCCTTCCAGCGCCATCACTTGACAATAGCATCCAGCTGTCGTCTGAATGTTGTGGTTCAGAAACAAGGGCATGAGCACTGGCATCGCAATCTTCGGGCTCGGGAAGGTCATACACTGACGTGTCCGTGTCTCGCACAGCGCTCTCACCTGCGGGTGACGTGGCACAGAGGTCCACAACTTCCTGTTCAAGCTGAGCGTCTGGAACGACATCCGCGGTCTCCTCAATGGCAGGAACAGCGTCCAGGAGGAGCAATGTCTCCGCGGGATGTTGCGAATGTGCGTCTTCTTCACGATGCGCTTTCTGCTCGATAACAACCGGGGCCTTGGGCCGTTCGGTAAGCGCAAGAACATCTCCGCCGTGGTCTCTCGAGGCAGTGCACCACAAGTCTCGGGCGGCCTGTCCAACTGACAAGGCAGTGCCGTGAGGAGCGCTGGGAACTTTGGCACAGCTTTTTCGACAGGGGCTGAAACGTGCCTGCAGGGTGCTCATCACCTCAGACTCTCGCAGCGCTGTTTGCATCTGCCGAATGAATGTTGGCGAATCGTCCACCGCCAGTTGACTTGAGGTGCCGAACAGAAATCCTTGCTGCGTCTCGATCGCCCGAGCTCGTTGCGGAGAGAGCAGAGGCGGTGCCAGATCCGCTTCATTGAACTTGACTTTCTTGACTTTCGGCGGCTTTTGCAACTTGGCTGCCCTTTCCGCCATCGCTGCCAAAGCCTCTGGATCTCCGCCAACCTTGATCCTGCGTTTTCTCGTCTTCTTGACCTTGGCTGGCTTATCTGTTGATGCTTCGCCTACAGCCGCGTCCTCGGCCATGATGGGCGGCTCCTTCTGCGGAGCGAAGAATTCAGATACAGTGGACTGTGCCGCAACGATTTCGGGTTCGGCGCGATATGCTTTGGTGGCAAGATCGGTGATCGTTTGCGGCTTTTTCTTGACTGCCTTGACCCGCTTCGCTGGAGCTGCATCTTTGGCCTTGCGAGTCACGCTACCGCCGGCTGTCTCATGCGCAAGCTCAATACGCCGTTTCTTCACGGCAGGCTCACCGGTGGCAGTGCGAACGTGGACAGAGACACTGTCAGCTTGCGCGCTGTAGCCGAAACCACTGACCAATGCAGCAAGACTTGGTCCAGAGGTAGGAGACTCTTCCAACTGCCTCGAATCGGGCGTGTCAACGGCTGCTGGCTCGGTGTTGCGTGCAGGGGTCCAGCTTCTTCGTCGGCGAAAGTGAGGCAGCGGGAGTTCTGGAGGCGGAGTAGAAGTCTTTCTCATCACACCTTCGACTTCAAAGACAGACTGCAGCGACTCCTCTGTCGCCGCCAGTGGTAGAGCCTGGCAATGGGCGGTAGCATTGTCGATGAAGTAAGCAGATTGGCTCCAAGCGTTGCGATGAGCGTCGAATCCGCCCTGTGCATCAATGTCCTCTAGAACGCCTCCGGCATGCATGTCGTGAAGCGGAGGCACGACGGCATTGGTTGAGGCTGAGGCCGAGGCATTCCCGACCTCCTTCTTGCCACGAGGGACACTCGGCTTCTTGACAGCCTTCCTGGCTTTCGCCGCTGGTTTAGCCGGCTTAGGCAAGACCGACGCTGGTGGACCAGGATTCGGCGCAATGCCAGCGTGGTCGCCCGCGTCCAGATCCGGCTCATCAGAATTAAGAATGATGGAGGCCGACTTGGCAACCTTCTTCGACCTCGCAGGACCAGAGCCATTCGACTGCCTGGCTTTTGGCATGCGTTTTCGAGAAGCCTTGGTGAGGGGAGGCTGCTCACTCAAAGATACCGTATCCATTGCCTTATCCTTCAACGCCGCTGTCGCAACATCCGTAGTCTCTGGCAAGCTGATGTCTAGTTGACGCGGCACAGAGGGAGACAGTACTGAGTTGGTCTCGCCATACTGATACCTCGAGGCAAATTGGGAGGGTGATCGTCCGAGTATGTTGGAGTCGCTTGCGCAAGATGTGGCCGGTCGTACCAAGAGTGCTACGTCGGTCTCCTGAATCTCTGGGGGGTTTTGCACAAAACTCAAAGTCTCCGTCACTGGCGGCGAAACGGGCTTCAGAGGGCTATCAGGCTGCAACGCGTACTCGGAAAGACAGATGCTTGGTGTCCGAGAGCCCGACGTGGGACATGGTTTGGTGGTTTTCGATGTAAGAGAAGCAGACTTTGTGACTTTGTTGCTGACAGATGTCCGCCCAGAGGGGAGTCGAGAGGAGCCATGCTTTGCAACATTTGGCCCGCTCGCCTTCTTACCAAGTGGGGACACGGTCCGTCTTGAGCTTGGGCTGTGCGGGTTGAAGTCAAATTCAGAGAGCGAAATGCTCGTCTTGCGGGAACCTGCGAGTTCGAGAGTCTCTGCATGGCCGGCGATAACAGGGAAGTCCGCTACTGTCGAACTCATACGGCGACTCGCAGATATTTGAGCAGGGAGCGCGAACTCGCTCAAAGGTGATCGAGACAGACTTTCTGCTCCAGACGCTGCGCTCTTGCTCGACTTTGCGGTTTTCTTCAGCTTTCCCGTAGCGGTCTTGGAAGACTTCAACAGATCGTCGGCATCTCGCACGCTACGCTGAGCTGCGCTCGTGTCATGTCCGTCCGTCTGTTCTCGGTCTTTCCTGCTCTTCGCTCGCTTGTTCACAGATTCTTTCCCGATCCCGGCAACCCCGTCTTTGACTTTCTTCTCCCGTGGAAGACCGCTCTTCACACTCTTCCTGTGCTCGGCATTTCCAACCCCCTCTCCCGTCCCGTGAGCTGAAAGTTCGAATGCCTGGTTCCGCAACAAGCTGGCGGCGGAGGCAAAGCCCGTGCTGACGCCTTCAGGAATTTGTCGTGCCTTGGATCCAGTCGACAGTCCAGGAGCGTGCGATTTGAAGAATGCGGACGGGACTGGGAGATCGGGCGATGAAGATGTGAGCGGTCCGGCGGGCTTCTCATTGTTGTGTGGCGTTATCGACTGGAGTCGCTGTTGTTCGGGAGAGGACGACTGGATGACGACCGGACTGTGCGCCGCCATGATGAAAGGTGAGAGGAGGTGGCATCTCCGGAGTGCGATGGTGTGGGACAACAGCTTGGGCGCAATTCGTGGAGATTGTTGGGTCGTCGCGAATGTGAGTGAGGTGGTGATGTGAAAGCACTCTTGTCCCCGCGCCTGACGCGGACGGATCACGAAGTCCCGTGACTAGCGGGAGGAGCCGCATGAAACCCGGCGATGGAAGAAGAAATCGACCTCACTCTCTCACTCTGAATGCTACTTTTCATTCTTCAAGAAAGCAGACAGTGTCCGCTCACAATCCGCAGCAATAGGTGGATCAATGGGCATCTCATAGTGCTATCGCAAGTCGTCGGCAGCGGGGGAACAGTCTTTGCCTCTCAAGCACCGCATCCAGGCTGCGCAAAACATGCCAAACAGCGCCCGCCTCTGGAAGTTTTCTGCTGGTTAGTGTGATGGTGGATGAAGCGAGCCACTCAGTACCGTGTCCGGTGCGTACTTTCTAAGCTTCGAAGTCCTGGTGAAAAGAGTTGGTCGGTGTCTCCATGATGGGACTGCGAATGGAGAGCTTCGTCGTCTGTGTTCAAGGCGAGGCCATGCTGAATTCGCGAAAGCTGCAAACATGACGCGAAGTCAAAGTTTGGCTGTTCCAGGATGGAGACCTCGACTGTCCGTTTCCGGTGGGAGCTTAGCGTGGCATATTACTTCATGACGTGACCGCGGAGCATAGCAAGAGCGTCGAGCGGGCTGAGGAGACGGAGAGACGTGAACATGGAGCGTAGTCAGAGCAGCGAGCTGGCTGAAAAGGAGAGACGTGATCATGGAGCATAGCAAGAGCGGCGAGGGGGCTGAGGAGACGGAGCGTGATCTCTTGGGCAAGAAACAAATGTATCTTGTAGTGGTGTTGCTCGTACATGGGTCGAAGCTGGCAGTCTGAGGAGCGACGAGCCGCAAAATGGTCTTGAAGTATGGCTGGGAGTAGCCGCAGAAATCCAGCCCGTGTCGGACTGGGCGGGACAAGACTTCTTGGCACTATGAATTCACTCGGTGCGGCCGCGCGCTCCCAGAATCGCCGGCGAGGATCCCGAAAGCTGTCACTCGTCAGCGAGTTGCGGCTTCTTGATTCAAAGCGACTGCATGCATCTGAAGTCGACATACAACACCGAATGAGACTCTCGCTCGTCCGGCGCCATTGAACCACTGCACAGCCTGCACCACCGCATCGATCAACACTGCGCTTTCCACGAGCAGCCGGCAGACCTTACCATCAACTTCGAGAATGTTCGTCCAACAAACAAGCAACGAGGAGAGGATGGAGAATCGGGCAACATTGTCGCTCCAGTGCGAGTCTAAGCTGGTCGCGTCAGGCCATACGACGCCTGACTTCATCAATCGAATGAACAGCCTCTTACAAGATTACGTCGACATCGAGTACAGTCTCATCCTGCGCATTCGCCAGATTCTGAAGAATCGAGGTCTCGACCGGCAAGATTGGACGTCCGACCGCATCGACGCGTACGAGAGATTCACGGAGTCATGGATATACTGGCTCGGCTTTTCAACGGACATCGCAAGGGACTTCTCCCCATCGGACATGATGGCTTTGATTGCAGATCTCGACGCTCTCTTGTTCGACGATCAGATTGCGAATGATATCGAGTTCGAATGGCAGGATGTCTCAGCTGAGAGCGACCGGGCAGGGAAATGCTGCGAAGGTTCGCATCCGACCAAGCGGAAGATTATCATCTTTGCAATGGGTCGGACCTCTGTGGATATGTTGATCGGCACGCTTGTGCACGAGATGTGTCATGCCTTCATCGATATATCGCTCATTGATGAGCTCGGCCATGAAACAGCCTATGACCCTGCGGGTGGGAATGCCGAGCCGTGGACCACAGCAATCGGAAGCACAGGCCATGGCTACTGCTGGCAAATGCTGGCCATGATAATGGGCGACTGCTCGGAAGCCCTTGGCTACCCCTTTGACCTTGGGGTGGAAGACGCTGGAAACAGCGACTTTGACGGACTCCTCGGCGATCGTCTCTCCGGTCTAGGGCGATACGAAGTGGAGGAACCCAGCTCGCCATGGGCTGCTTTCCACGTCCGGCAGCAGCGGCGGGTTGAGCTGGACAGGGCTGAGTGGGAGGAAGCCTGGCAGGGGGAAGAGGAATCGTCCCAAGGATCTTCACCCGGGGATGATACGATGCTGGATCTCACACAAAGCGATATCATGGCGACTTGACGGACATAAACCATCGTTTGTTGTTTCTGGGCTGGGATGACTCTCGAGTTTTCGATTGTTTGCAAGTCCAGCTATGGGCCGCCAGAGGATAGCAGCGAGTCAAGAATGGGCTGTACTTGGGAGACATGAAGCCGCGAACGAGGCCTTGGAAAACGGGACTGAAGAGAGTACCTGCCATCGTTTCACGGCTCACCTTGAGTCTGTAGGCAGAAGAGATGAACTGAACAGCGTGCAGCCCGTCCTGTAAGTGCGCCAACCCGGATGCTGCAATGAGTCTGGTGACTGAAGGGGTTGTGCCCACAGCATGTCCGTATGTGGGCGAGGCATGTCGCAAATTGCGACAAAGATCAGGAGGAGTTGGGAGCATCGCTCGGGATGACAATGGCCACTGGGCCTTCCATAAGCGTCAGGTTATATCAGAGGTGAAGTTGGATCAAGTTGCAGACTCTGTTGGAGATTCTCCATGGACTTGAGAGGTGGCATGATTGGCGATGTTCGCACGTTCAAGAGCTCGCCCACGCGATTTCTGCACAAGTGCCAGTTCGCAACGACCAATGGAGCAAGTCTGTTCACACTTCACAACATGCGTTGATTGACTTGGTTCTGGAACCGACATACTGCACCGAGGCGTTTGGTGAAGCGCTCACTTCCGGACCCTTTGCTTGCTCGCTAGCACAGCCATTTTGCAGTTGATGCAAGACAAATCCGCCTGCGTCGAAGCATGCCTACTGCTGGCAGTTCTGTTGTTCGAACGAAGGAGAGCAATTCTTCTCATCTGTTCATCTGCTTTAAGGAATGTCCACTGCATTGCGGCGACGCACTTGCGATTGTCCCGATCAATTCTAGTACTGTGAGAATTCACGGGAATGAAACTCTAGAAACTGTTCTTTGTCAACACGCTACCCTACGGTAAAGAGTGTTTTCATTCAGAACACTCTGGATTTGTTCAGCCACCTCACAAGAATCTTTCAGCTCGCAAAGCGGCGCTATCGAAACAATATTGATGCGATGATAGAACTCGAGGAAGGGCATTTCATCTCTGGCGACCGGCACATCTTTGGCCTGCCATACGAGCAAGATCACCTCTCGCATGATTTGGGTTGGAATCGACCACCGACCTTCCGTGGCTTTGCTCCCGTCAACGAGCTCATTATCAGACCAACGCACATGCTTGTGGAAAAGCTTCAGCACCATCAAGCGGTCCAGAGCAGCGAAAGCTGGATAGGCTCTTCATTTGGCCTTGGATGGTGGTTCTGGACAGCGTAAACGACCTTGCCGCCTACTTCGATCAACGTGAGCTTGTCGCCAAAGGCTATGGGCCTACCAACGAGAAGCACGAGCTCATTATGGAGCTGATTCACAATCTTGATAAAGTCTTCTTCGACTCACAAGTGGCCGAACACCTCCAATTGGTCTGGGCAGAAGGGGACAACGGAACCACATTGGAAGATCACGAGAACGGGGATAACAGCAGAGTCAGACCAGGTATGTATTGCATTAGCCTAATCTCAACAGCCCAAGACCTTCTTCCCGTTGTCGAAATCATGTTTTCAAGAACTGCCCTGTCCGTTGTCCCTCTGACCATCGTTCCGCGTCTCAACAGTCCAAGACCTTCTTCCCGTTATCGAAATCATGTTTTCAAGAACGGCCCTGACCATTTTCCACTGACCATCGTTCCGCTGACCATCGTTCCTCTGACCCGCAGCCTGTAGAAGAGCTCTCCTCTGGTTGTTGAAAGCGATTCACTCAAGAGACCTCCACAGCGGGAATGTGTCGACTACCAGTCTAACCATCGGTGCAAACACACTTGTGGGAGTTGGCATCGCTAAGCGAGGTCAGCTTATGTGTGTTGAGAGGATGCCTAGGAGCCTACCAGTAGCCGCCATGATGCGGGGGGTCGTATTCTTCCATGTCGGTACAGTGCGAGTAGCAGAAAACGTTGTGGGCGTGGGTTTGATAGCCACAGAAGATCTGCACGAAACCTCAGATAAGCATACGAGCCACACGTGATCTCCACGGACAGGAGAAATGACTCACGTCTGTGTTGGTGAGTCGGGTTCTGGCGGCAGCGAAGGCGACCATAGTCAAAGCGGCGACAAGAGCGGTGAACTGCATGTTGTCTTTTGATTGTTGAAGAGTTTGTGGAAGTTTGGTTGTTGACTGGGAAGAGTGAGTGAGTCTTGCGAGGGAAGTTGAGACAATGTTGGTGAAAGGAAGGAGAAAGAGGGTGGCGGCTCTCGCGTACTTAAATCCTCGACCTACGTGCGAAGAAAGTCCTCTTGAACCAGCTGGCGGGAATCTGATCCTCCGACGCTCGAAAAGGCCCCGGTAAACTTGACTCAACAATTCGTGGAAGCGGAGAATGCGCGGCTTTGCGAGAAAGGAGGGAGTCTGGTGGTGCTTCGCGAATGGAGGGACACTGAACCTGGTAGAGCTGCACTCTCCAGCCAGCGATTGTAATAGCGGCAAAGGGCAGTCTGGGGGATCTGCACATCCCAATTTGACCTTTGGTCCAATTTGCGGTCGGATCATGGACTCATGTACCATTCCCGACATTACCCTAGGCCTCAACCAAATTCATTTGAAAGTCCAGGTACAGTCATCTCATCAGTGCGACGGTGACCCATATAGACCATGTCTTATCTGAGGCACCCTTGAAGTACGATTTCAGGCCTTGCAAGCGCCGAAAGGCCGTCGACCGACACCTCCGAACCTGGTGTTTCCCTTGTGATCACTATGCACGGGCAGCGCCTCATCTATGGCAATGCCCGTACAAGAGCGAATACGAGCGGTTGTCACCATCGGCGCCGCGACGTGACTGTAGGTGTCTCGAAGGCAGATGGTATGCTCAGACTACGAACGACCGTCTAGTCCAATGGAGGACATGGTCGGCACGGTCATGCCGTAGACATTGGTGGAAAATCCTCGACACAATTCCCGTATGCAGTGTGCTCAGACCACGGTCTGGCCAGCAATTCCCTATGTGCCACTTCAGAGGGTGCGACCACTCGCCAAAGCAATCTCTGTCCCTAGGATGCCTCCGAGACGATCTCATGATTCTCGTCTTGGAGGAAATGTTAACGAGGGTCCAGGAAGCTCCCGCTCATCTCCGGATGCACGAGATGGTCTGTAATCCTGTGCAGGTTGAGCACACATCACGCGATGGGGTGATGTTGAGGTCAGTAGTCAGGTCCGATCCTGTGCAGGTTAAGGACACATCATGCGACGGGTTGACGTTGAGAGCAGTCGTCCGGGTCCGCGGACATGGTGACCCTGTGCAGGTTAAGGCACATCATGCGATGGGGTGACTTTGAGATTAGTCGTCCGGGTCCGTGGGTTTCATTCCTTGCTTCAAGGCGAGGAACGAATAGTTATAGCTAAGCAAGGTTTAATAGGTCTGACAGCGTGACGTCGGACACAGAAACTTTCCGACGGCTGTGTCGCAGCCGGGTATAGAAGGAGCATTGCAAGTATTCTTAGCCTTACAATCTTCGGGATTGCTAAGGCTCTAATTCGAATTAAACTTTCCTCTACTACCGGGTAAACTAAAACTTCTACACTACCCTATATACATAATAAATTACTCTAGTTTGCTATTCCTATTATTACTACCTCGGTTATTATAATATTTTAAGCTACTATATATATTATTACCTTTAATAGGCGTTACGTAATTACTACTTAAACTTTCTAACTACCCGTAAGACTTAGCTAATATTTAGTTATCTAGACTTCTTAACTAATATTAATATCTCTAATAATAACCTAAATAACTATACTAGCTATAGCGATAATAATCTACCTTCTTAATAACCCCTAGAGTTATAGGAACTCTCTTAGTAGTAGACTTAGCTACTACTAAGCTTAGATGTTAGGGAACGACTAGGGTATACCGTTACTAATATCTATATCTACTTAATAATAACGCTACAAGAACTACTATATTAATAGGGACTCTATTAATAATACTATCTTTAGATAATATTAAGTAGAAGAATACCTTAAAGATCTTATAGTAGGTAGAATCGACTA